>QJNX01000496.1:0-26727 GCA_004155925.1 Monosporascus sp. MG133 | reverse complement strand
GGGGAGTGTATTCGGAGATAAATAATAAGGCCCGGGGGTAAAGAACTTAGGGGACGCTCGAGCCACCAGCTGCATTACGTAGCTGCCCCAGATCTCTCGTTGGATCCCTGTAATGTTTCTGTACCTTGCGTTTGCAATTGACCGGATGCCGCAATCGTAACTCCAAAGCCGATGGTTCAAGATGTCGTCCCAGACTGAGGACAAGAACGACCCCTGGGACAAGGAGACGAAGCACAAGTTCCAGAAGTAAGCCCACTACTATTGTCTCTACCCTCCATTGATCCTCCTCCCCGAACGTAGAATGAGCTTGCATGCTAATCAATTTCACGCGCAGCAAATCCAAGAGCGAATACTTCGATCCCTGC
The DNA here is from genome assembly GCA_004155925.1 of Monosporascus sp. MG133. Lineage (NCBI taxonomy): Eukaryota > Fungi > Ascomycota > Sordariomycetes > Xylariales > Monosporascus > Monosporascus sp. MG133. Next base: position 26,362 of record QJNX01000496.1, on the reverse strand, counting down.
CAAGAGGCCGCCGCGAGAAGCATCCGATGTTTGAATAGGAACGGGGGGGAAAGAGCCATGTGCACCGATTATTTCGAGTGAGTTTCGCCCGACTCCGCTGCCGACGACCCGACGAGACCCTTCCTGACCTGAGCGCCGGAATCTGGGGACGGTGGAACTGACAAAGAGTAGGGCATACCGCGAATGCAAGAAGGAATGGGTAAGATCACCACGGTATATTCTAGGATGAAGCCTAGACTTGGGATGCTGACCTGCCTCTAGATCAACAAGCGCAAGGAGGAGAGGAAGACCTCCGGTAGATGGATCTTCTAGATACCTAATTGACGGCGCGAACACGCAGCACATTGACCTGGGGCCGCCCTTTTATCCGTTTCAGTGGGCTAACTTCGTACACCGAGATAACTCGAATTGTCCGATTGATTCAGAAAATGGTATCAGCGAGGCCTCCAAGCAATCCGCCCTGGACTCCATCTCATGAACCTGTATGAAACTAACGCTATTACCAATACATGTAAAACTATGAGAGCGCAAAAAGTATGATGGGACGAGCATGAGTATGCAAGAACGTTAAGAAAAGGTGCTGAAGGGAGTGCTGGGAATTGATCTCATGGTCGCATGCCTCGTAATTGCTTCTCCTGTCCCGGATAATGCAGGAGACGGACATTCTCCCTGTCTTCCTGCATCTCTGCCCCGCGTGCATCCTTAATGCAGGTAAGATAGCAACACTGGCACTGCCGCCCACCAAGGTCTCAGCGGGTTTGTGGGAATTCTTGGCTCCCAGCCACCACCACTACAATCATCACTATGGTGGTTCTCTAGTCTAAGGTCGTTCCCTCTTTTATGAAGAGGCTATGTTCACCCCGGCTATACCTCACGGCTATGTTTACCGGTTTTGAGATTCGTACCTAGATTGTCGCTGTCTTATCAATTGTCGATATCAGAGCTCATTAAAGCTTGATATTCGTGGTAGTGGATACTCAGGTGCCTAACGACAACTAAGTCCTTATAATACAATACGTAAATCTTGCTAAATAATAATTGTATACAGAGTAAAATTTTATAAAAATCCAATACAGTTAAAGACTTTGGAATTGATCTCCTAACAGCTGTTTACGTATATAAGCATATTATGTATTTAATATTATCTCACGTTTTACTGAATTCTTAAATAACATCCAAATAAATCATGAACCTGTACTATTTGTGATACTAGTACCGGATAGAAGGGTAACTCAACTATTTGACTAGGGCCTGCCTGCTTGTTCACACTACAGTCTATCTCTCTTACCACCGTCGCAACCGTAAATCATGCACAAGATGGAGCCCAACCATATCGCTCCTTGGGTGGCGTGGCCGGTGCTGAAAAGGAGCTGCGATTCAGCCTTGCAGGGCGCCTTCGAAGAACGAAACTGGCCCGTCGTTATCAGCCTCGCCAAGCAGAGATACAAGTCAACCAAGGACCCATACTATCTGGTAAGTGAAAAGCAATGTATCCCCAGGTTCTTCTCGGCAACCCTGAGTGACCTGGGACGGGGTGGCCGCCTGGCCGGTGTCGTTTCTATGTGCTTCTTCCGTCATAGATGAAGTGCCCTACTCGCGGCGTTGCGACCAGCCAGAGCTCGGCGGTTCTGCATCACTCGTGATTTAGTTGCACATGGAAGCTAGGCCCGCGAATGGCGTTGGGGCCCTAGTGCTCACTACGTCGTTTCTCGGTGCTCTAAAAGTGTCCTGGGGTTGGGCTGAGGGGACGCCACTGCGACGGGACCTCGTTTTAGGCTCCAGCCTGAGATACTAACCCAAGTAGGGCTTTCAGCTTCGGTCTGGCAATAACTAACGATAAATGGGTGCTAGGCTATCGAAGTCGCTGGAAGGTCCCAGTGTGACAACCCCTCGGACCAAACTGCCGGCCGCGACGCAGTTCTGAAACTCGTCGCCGACAGCAGTATCATTGTCAAAGATGTCGACGCTCTAGGACTCTATGAATTCTCATGTTATGGGGCCAAACTCAGCTACTCTGAGACTATTGGGGTGCTCCGATCTCGGCTGGTGAAGACCCAGCCGAAGGACTGGTCTTCGTCCTCTCAATGTCTGATGGCATGCATCTATAACTCTGATTGGCTTCATGCTCAGGAGGTAATATCCTCTCTCTAAATGGTCGACGTAGTCACCATCATGGGAAGAATCTGCTGACCAGTTAGATCACTGCCTCTATGGAGAAGAACTTCCCGACCGAGAAGCGGTGCCGCATCCAGAACATTTTTACCACTCACATGTACTCCGTTAGTGGCACCCTTTCCTCGTGTTACCTACGCTAACAATGAGCGACAGCAAACACCAGCTTGCCCGGCCGGGTCACGGGAGCTACTTGCCAAGCTTGCAAAGCTACGGGGCGACAAAGAGTTCGAGTCTCGCGGCCTAGTAGGTGACCAAAACTCATATGATGCTGTAACTGTCTAACTTTACCAACAGTCTAAAACCAGTGACGATGGCTCAGCTCCTTTGTCTTTAACTGCCTCAGAAGCGTGGCTCTGGATCGAACTCCAGTCGGGTCCTCAGACCCCTTTAACAGAGAAGATAGAAGCTTTTGAAAAGCATGCGTTAAGACTCTTAGGGAATGGGCTAAACAATACATTCGTCGAAATCCTGCTAGCCCTGGAAAAGCTGAAAGCTTGGGGTTCAGTCTCCCAGATCTGCGGACAGGTCGTTGACAAAGCTATCGATGTCAGTCAGAGGGAGGCCAGCCTTGTAGAGAAGAAACAAGCCGAGATACTCCAACACAGGCGGACGCAAAAGACAAGTTCTGAGAAGAAGCAGGGAGAGGGGGGTACTGGACCTGCCCAAAGTCCTGCGGGCACCTCTGGCCAGAACCTCAGCAACTACAAGGACTCCTTAGCTGCAAATGATTCTGAAGGCCAAGCCAAACACGAAGCATATAAAGCGGTGCGAGGCCAGCGCAGCGACCAAGACAACGCTTATCTCATGTTAGCTATGGATCCGCTAATCTGGAACTCGCTCGTCAATAGCGCCTCGGAAAAGGAGAACTACAGCCAGTATGTTGACTCTCTCGCATTAATTCCGTCGGTCCCGTCGACGCTCACACCTTATAGGACGCTGAAACAGCTGCGGAAGTCTTTAGATAAGCTGATGAAAGCTTTGGCACGGTCTGGGGAGGCTAAGGATATTGATCAATCTCGCTATGACAGGGTTCATCTGCGCATCCTCTTCCTGCGGGATGCGCAATCCGCACCAGAACCCGAAGCTACATCGAGCACCCGCGTCGAACATCTTCTCGAATACATCTTGAAGTATCATTGGAGTGTTGCTTGTTTTGAGGATGTCAGGAAATTCGTCGAAGCGCTCAATCACGAAGAGCTTCAAATGTTCGTTCAGAAGCTCGGCCGCGAAGCTCTCAAGGAAGGCGAGGTTAGTTACAATGTTGACATCCTTCTACGAGTTTTATGTACATGCTCACACTCACACATGCGAAGAATAAGGATGGCGATAAGTACAAGGGCCTTACATTAGTAGCTATTCTGCTCCAGATCCGGTTCTTGGTAGCCACATCTACCAGAGACTCGACGGTATGCAAGTATTGCCGGTCCGAACTTGATGACTCGGATTGCATTTCTTGCTTCATGTCCATCGCCAAAGTGGCCCTTGAGAATTACAATGCAGGAATGCGCGACGACAACTTTCGATATAACATCCTTCCGAAGACGAACGGGGACCCGCTTTCAGACCTCGCTATGGTCGGGTCCATCAGTCTCCTGAAGCTTGCAAGAGTAGGCCGCTCTCCTGGATATACCGCATGCTCGCCGCTACATCTTGCCGACATCCAATACACCCTCCAGGCTATCATCTGGCTAGACTCCTACCTGACGGCTTGGCCGAAGAACAACCCCCTTCGCATGCTCCTCCTCAAGTTATATCTCCTGATAGGCTGCGTATCTCGGGCTAAGAGCCTCTGGGCCCAGTTTGATATCAAGAACGCCATCCTCGATTCCTTGGGTCCTCTGTTTTCCGACCGCATATCTACAATCGCCCCTGGCCTCTTCGGCCCCGGCGCTTCAATTCGTCACAGCCCGCTAAGACCGTTCATCGATTATTATAGCAAGGCCCTCCGGAGCACGATTCCTAAGCAAACGGTGGAAGCATTCAAAAGTGGGAACTGGCACACCATCCCCTCCATGTACGACTTCGGCGAGGGACTCAAAAAGAGCTGTACCTTGGTTATGGCCGTCGTGGAAGAGCGGCGAGGTCTGCGATTCAGGGCTGGGCACACCTTAACTTCAATCGCTGACGACCCCTTGGTTTGCAATCTCAACCTCAATCACGAGCTTAAAGACATGACCGACTACTCGTACCTGCCTAACTTTGGCAGCAAGGACTCCATGCCAACCGAAGTTCTTGTTGGCCAGGGCCCCCTGCTATCAAGCACACGCGCCCACTTGTCCCTACTCACGGAACGCCTCGTCGACCTCCTTGATTATGCACAGCCGAAGGACTTCAAGCCCTCTAAGCAAGGGCATGTTCTATCACTAGATCGTGAATACGTCATCGAAACCACTGAAGCTCTCCGACTCCAGATCCAGAGCCTCTTGGCGAAGCGTGAGGGACTTACGGGGCCTGAGGTCCACTACTACAGTATCGCCTCGATGATCGCGAAGCTGGTGTCTGACTTCTTCCAGCTCTGCGTCTCGCACACACCGACCTCCGAAAGTGGGGCTTCTATCGACAGCTCGATAAAGGAGGTCTTAGCGGTGCTCAGGGAGCAAACAACCGACCTGCTGACGGTACCTACGAACTATCACTCCGAGCTCCGTGCATTCCACGGGTTCATAAACATGCATGCTATGGGCACGCTTCGTGAATCAATATTCCTCATCAAGCTAACGGTGGGTTACCTCACGAGTGCCTTGGATAAGATGAACGCCTCGGACAAGGCTCTGGCGAACAACAACAAAACCACGCGGGTCGTCGGCCAGCTCAAGAGCATGTCGGCGGCGGCCACCGCTTCGGCGGCCGAGATCAAGAGCCGCATCAAGACCATGAAGCAACTCGTCGAGGGCGGTGGCTGGATCGACCGGCTACGTGACTGGGCATTCACAAACCACGCGCAGCACGACCCTCAGAAGGAGGACAGGGAGCTGATCGCGGAGGCCCTTAACATGGCCGTCGACGACGCCGCCTTCGAGAGGTGGGCCGGCACCGTCGTTGACTCGTGGCAGGAGCTCATGAACGGCTGGAGTGCGGTCAAAATTGAGTGACGCAACCATAAAACCGGGGCCATGAATAGCACTTGGAACAGGTGAGAAAAAGAAAACGAAGAAATCCGGTGGCTTGGATCGAAAGGAGTGAAGAAGTGGCACTGCGCTAATAGCGACACCAAATTAGACTCGATTTGCTGCTTAGTGCCGCTATGTTCTTGTTCTCGATAAAAGTACGAATGATAAATGGCTTTGAGAAATCTTAAATGAATACCAGGTATTATTACCAGTTCGGGTCTTAATTCCTTGTTGAGGCCACTAGATATGACGGTGGCTCAACTTTGCTGGTCGGAGCCTGGCCGTGCAGGATGACCACGATGTTAAAACGTGTCCCTCCATGGATCTCGCTGTCGCCGGGCCTTGGATTTTAACCGACTTGCATCTATTCGTACTTAAACCTACCTACATCTCCACTTCCCCCTGTTCCTTCGTATCTGATCACATACCTATTCACCAATCACTAACAACCCCCCCCCCTCAACTCTTTCTCTTCCCCCTTTAGTCCGCTTCTCAACCGTAGTAAGCCACCGCCGTAGCATCAAACTTGCGCAGGATTACGACTAAATCAAAACTTAATTAATATATTTTAATAGCTACTGCTTCATCCGGGACAAGAGAACGACCCCGAGCAACCAAGTACGCCACCACACCCGCTCACATCCAAGCTCAGCCGGACGGCAGCAGACAACCTGGCCGGTACACAGCCTGCCCGCCCGCGCCCCCACCACCACCACCCCCATGACCTAACAGTCTCCCGAGTCCAGTCCCCAAACTGTGAGTACAGGGACATGGAAAATACTGTAACTCCTAGTCCGGTCATCATACCCAATATTACCCATTCTTCCACACGGTGATTAGACGGAAGGGGGCGAGGAGGGCGAGACGGATAGACAGCCTTGAACGGATATGAATTGAGGAAATCTAGCGTTGGTAGGCAAGGCTGCCGAGCTGATGATGCTAAGAAACACTGTGGAATTATACCGCTGCGTTGTGTGGAAGCGTCGGTCTGATACGGGAAGACTCCTTCGAGATATAGATGGCGTGTGTTTGATTTTCGGGAGTTTCGGGGATGAAACGTAGACGTGCTATCTGTTGCTCCACTAGAGAGAAAGGAAATCCGGAGCCTTGTAGTGCCTGCTGATCTTCTTTTAGTATTAACATCCTCTAACCTACTATGTATTTCGGAGCATAATGAAGTCTCCCAGACTCATTCCTCCATGCCCTCCTGACCATGGTCATATACGGTAGCCCCCCAGTACGTCTAAAAGGTACGTCACGCCAACCCCGAAGAGCCCGAAGACCCCATTGGACCTCCCCTACCCGGTCCCACGAGCCCACCCCGACGGAATCGATCGACTCCCCTCCACCAGTTACCTAGTTATCGCCGTCGGCGCCGGCCCTCTGCCTCTTCCTCTCGACGAAGGCCCTGCTCTCCTCCTTGAGGGTGGTCCAGGCCCAGTACCAGAACAGGAACTCGAAGAAGGCGAAGGTGAAGAAGACGCGGTTGCGCAGGCCCTCGGCGCCGCCCCCCTTGGTGCCGTAGTCGGCGCCGACCCACGGCGCGCGCGGGTGCGACATGCGGCCCTTGGACGGGTCGGCGCGCCCCGCGGGGCTGTTGGTCGCGTACGCGAACACGGCCAGCGCCACGAACACGAAGCAGCGCAGCGGCGCCTGCGCCGGCCAGTGGTGCACAAGCCACGCCTCCTCCGGCAGCGCCGACAGGCTCACCAGGTCCGAGATGCCTAGGACCAGGAGCACGACGCCCAGGAACGCGTTGGCCGGCGACGGCGTCGAGAAGGCGGAGCCTGCTTGGGGCTGTTTTACGTATGGAACTCTAGTTAGCGTTGGGGGCCATGCCGCCTAGCCGATGGCTTAAATGGGTATTGAAAGGGGGTGGTCTGGGTGGGTGTAAACGTACCATGCCCATTGCTTCCCCGAGCACGTATACGAGGGACTGGTCCTCAATCACGCTCGGGTTTGTGAAGAAGAAGAAGGCCAGGGTGATGTGGAAGAGGGAGAGGGAGGTTATGATGGTCCTTGCCGAGGCCCAGGCCATGATTGTTGCTGCTGCTGCTCGTACGGCTTCGGTTGGTGGACTAGGTAGATAGGTCTCTGTTCTCTTTTTATGAAGTCGCCATATGCCAGCCAGTTAATGGGAGATCAGTTCAGTCCTAAGGATCAGACTCAATTGCTAAAATTGTGAAAGGAAAAGGGGGACGGGACTTCAGATGCACTTCACGTCTAACGCCTATGATAAACATGAGAATTCACGAGCCGATGCACGGACAGACAGCGTCATACTTAAGTATGCAAGGATCAGCAGGGACCACAACTACATAAGCTTCAGCCTTATGAAAGTGAAGCTCAGCCACAGAGTATGTGATTTGCCAATTGTATGTAACGTTTTTAGCTGATATGGCTTGTGAATAGCGGGGTAAATCAAGTACTCAGGTACAGTACAGTACTGTGTCCCGGTACTTACAGTAGAGCTCCCTAAACCCCCACCTTATTACTGTCGGTACTTCCTTCCCCAAGTCGACGATGGAGCACCGGTAGCTGCTTCTGAACTTGTGAATAATCAAAAATAAAACTCGGCGAGATCTGATAAAACATAAAACATCGCCGGCATTCTCCAAGAGCGAATTCACTTTTGATTGGGATGTCTCTCGAATGGTAGACAGAATGACAGACTCCTTGGACCCTCCCCTCGACAGCGCCCGCCACATCCGGTACTGGCAGCGTTGCCTGCGCACCCTGCTCCCGCACCACTACACCAGCAACGACAGTATACGTCTGACCCTGGGGTACTTCATCCTCGCCGCCCTTGACCTGCTCTCGTCACCGTCCTCCTTCTCTTCGCCACCCGAAGACCCCGCGAAGGCCTCCCTCATCCCGCCCAAGGACCGCCCTGCCATCCGCGCCTGGATCCTCTCCCTCCAGCACCCGCACGGCGGCTTCTGCGGGTCGCCGCACCACGTCTTCCCGGCCCGGTACAGGAGCGCGTATGCTCGGCCACAACAGCCGCTGCCGCAGTCGCAGTCGCAGGATGCGGAAGATGACGAGCTGCAACAGCAACTAGTCGCCGCCGACCCCGAGAATGCGAACATAGCGGCCACGTACTTCGCGCTCCTGGCGTTGGGCGTAGTGGCCGACGGTGACGGCTCCAGCGCCTTCGAGGGCGTCGACCGGTGGAAGACTCTGCGCTGGCTGCGGAAGCTACAGAGGGAGGATGGCAGCTTTGGTGAGAATGTCAATTCCGACGGATATGTGGCTGGCGGCCGCGACATGCGGTCTTGCTATCTTGCCGCCACGATACGCTGGATTCTGGGCGGTGCTGAGGCCGGCCCGGAGGTCGACTTCGATGTCGATAAGTTGGTGGCGCATATACGACGTGGACAGACCTTCGATGGGGGCATCGCCGAGAGCTCGATGCATGAGAGCCATGGTATGTGGGTAACTGCTTCTTGTCTCCTCACCTCCTAGCAACCATCCCATATGGAAGGAGATTGATGGATATGTGGGAGACTCGGGCTAACCCAGTTCTAAAAGCCGGTTACGCATATTGCGCCGTAGCAGCGCTTTCCCTCCTCGACCTTGCAAACTCCGACCCGTCTGCTTCACCGACCCATTACCTACAAGCCGGAATCCCATCGATTCCTTCACTCATCCACTTCCTCGTCTCCCGCCAATTCACATACTTGGACCTGCCCTCCGATTCGCCATCCCCCGACCCGGACTCTCCCGGTGCTGCTACGCCAGTCGACCTGTCCAAGCTCTCCCTCTCCGACGATGACCCGCACACGACATCGACCGGGTTCAACGGCCGCCTCAACAAAGTGGCTGATACGTGTTACGCGTGGTGGGTCAGTGGCGCTTTACATATACTCGGCCAGGGCGCCCTGATCGACCGCGTCCCCGCCCGCAGGTTCATTCTCGAGAAGACGCAGCACCTCATCGGTGGGTTCGCCAAACATCCCGGTGGCCCGCCTGACCTATACCACGCCTACCTAGGTCTCGCGGCCCTAGCGACGATGGCCGGCTCTGGCTCCGAGGATGGAGACGGAGATGGAAATGGAAATGGAAGCGGACAGGCGGAAGAAGGACTAGGACGCTTCGACCCCAGACTCTGCCTTGGCGCCGAGGCCGCGGACAGGATCAGGAAAGGAAGGGAGGTACTGTTGGCCCCCCGTCCATTACACGAGGAGCAGAGCGCCGAGGAAGTGGATGAAGAGGGGAACGAGAGTGAGATGGAGGACAGCGATATTCTCAAGGCCTTGAAAAGGGATTGGGATGAGGAATCTCGCTTGATGGAGGACTGCAAGCGCAAGTGGAGGGCCGAAGGCAAGAATCCGGTCTTCGAGATGGATCGCATGTTGATTGAACGACGATGGAATCCCTGACCGACTGATCTAGTCTTGTCTCGCCTGGTCTACACCCTTCATTCAGAGTTTAACCTACCTTTACGGTATACTGGAAGGCACTCGGACCTGGGATGCACAGCGGAGGGGTTGAAATGGTAAGGGAGATGAAGCAAGGAAGCCGGCCTAGTGGATGGCTGGGTCTAGGGTTGGAGAGGAGGTGAATACGGAAGACAGTGACATGCAGAACTGCTATTATTGGAGAAGCAGACGGAGGTCGAGGTGGGTTTACCGAGATCTCTGTCCCTCTTCTTCCTCCATCTATCAGCTCTGATCTGATACTGAGTAGTAGCTAGATGAGCATGCCGAGCCAAGTAGCTATAATGATACCCAATCAAGTAATTAAGCAAGCAAGCAAGTAATCTCGACCATAATAGCATTCGGCTTCCATTCTCTCTTCTCGGAAGTGTCTTTACTTCGTTTACCTCTTTCGTTTTCCGTAAATTAGGATATGCGTGAATCCCCTATCCACATGTACACTCGTTTTCCCTATGTTTTACTCCTTATAAGTCGATCTTGCTAGTTTCACATCGCGTCGAGTGAGTGATGTCAATCTTCCAAATGCACTCGTATAGAACCATTCTACTGTAGCAGATCTTGGCCCTCTCTTTCTTCGAGCATGATATGCATTTGGCTAGGGTTGGCTAGGAGGAGTCATTCATCCATATTCAAAGATGGCTGATGAATCTCCAGACGGAGTAAGGACACCCCCTTTACCCGGGATTCTTCATACTCCCGTGAATGAATGATTAGTGGACGAAACCGGTACCGCCGATTAGATTAGCCTGTCATGACATTGGTTTTCCGTTCATAGCCGGCAGAACGGTTGAGTTGCTGTCCCAGATGAATTACTAGGTAGGTGGGTGTGAAGATTTGGCTGGCTGTCGTTAAGTAACATCAATGCCTGCATCAGACTGCGAGTCATTCATTACCTTGATGCCAACTGCAAGGTAATGGCCCGAATTCCGTTAAGTAAGTACTATAACTGACGGAGTTGCTTGCCCACTGCCTTGTTTGGTCTCCTTGGTATAATATGTGGTAGGTATCGTTACAACATCAAGCAAAGTCGCTATCCATTCCCGAAACCAATGTCTACTTAATAGCTCCAATCCTCCACTCCTTACTAAGGGTTTGTTCCTGCATAACGTCCCCCTTGGAAACCTCAGTAATCCCGGCATCCCCTGACCCGGAACGCGACCGGGATGTGCCGACCCCGTTTACGAAGTACGAGAGGAAGGACGAGGAAGACCTGCCTTTGTCGAAAGTCCCTCGAGGTTAGCTAGGTAATTATAACTGGCCGATTGACATTATACCGCCGTCGCCGCCGTCGCCGCCGCGAAGATGCTAAGAGACGTCGTCCGCGTCTCGCAGCTTACCACCCGAGTCGAGATCCAGATCCGAAGTTGACCTGACGAGTAAGTTACGCAGTATAATTGCCGATTCTGGGGTTTCTCTTTTCTCGACCCATGACTTGCGGCTGAGGTATAGGTAGTGTGCCTCTACAATGGTTCTCGTGCCTGTTCCCGCGAGGTCGCGATGGCCGTCGAATGCGACTGCAGCGCGGGTTGAGTGAGCCTATATAAGAGAAAGATGCTCAAGCTTATGGCGTCTGAAGAGCAACGACAGAGGCGGCTTCAGCCAGCGAAGGAAGGGCACATCAATGGGCTTATGCCCAGACCGAATTGGGACATGGCTCGTACGTCAGGGGATAAGAGACAACTGCTACATTTGACGTACAGAGGGACAGTTTTGTTATCTACTCGCTGAACCTGACGACTACTAAGTTCTGGCTGGGCGGTCTAGGCTATTCGGCATCACATGGGCCTGTCATGGCCCGGTTGATCACCCATGGTCAGGACTATGGCATCCATCCGTTCATCGTCCAGTTACACGATATGGAGACAGGAAAGCCCATGGACGGCGTCGACCTAGGTGGTGTCGGATCCAAGATGGCCCAGAACCAGACCGACAATGGTTACGCCCGATTTGAGAACGTTGTAGCGGCGAGGGAAAACATGTTGATGGGCCAAGCTGAGGTCTCGAGGGATGGAGAATACACCAAGAAGGCCAGCACACACTCCAAGACTACGTATAGGACAATAAACATTACCCACGCTAATATTACGATTGATTACGGCCATCCAACTCGCAACCACTGTCACCATTACAATACACTACTCGACTATACGCCAGCAGGGCTTCCTGGCCGAGGATCCCGGCCAAAATCTCGCCACTCCTACGGCGGAGTCGGGGCTGCTGCGGTACGAAAGCCAATATTACAGACTGCTCACGTTGCTATCGCAGTCCTACGCGATGCTGTTCGCCTCGAGGCGCTGCAAAACCGCCCAGAGAGACTTCGAGCACCGGCAGGCCACCGGTGACTTTAGAACCACGGCGACCCTACACGCCTTGACTGCTGGTATGAAGGCATGGCCCTCTACCGCTGCGATGGCCGGTGCAGAGGACGCGAGGAATGCTCCGGCACAGTTGGCTTCCTCGCCATGTCGGCCTTGCCCGAGCTCCTGCGACCTTACTACGGCCTAAAATGGACACCAACCTATCACGACAGCGACGTTGACAAACCGAAAGATATCAACATGTTAGTATGGCATTGGCAAGAAAGTGAGAGTTTGAGGCACTCGCTGATCAACACTCTTATTTCATGTCGCAAACCGTCCCTCACAAAGATCCAGGAGGTAGTGCTAGTTAGAAAAGCCACGGTACGGGATTACACAAGGATGAACTCCTGCGGCTATAAGCATGCCAGTTCTAATACCTCTACTTGCATTAAGCCGCGGATATAGCCATGAACCATCAGTCGAAACTCATTTGTGTCAGTGCCTTGTTCATGACGGGCAATGAACGGCATCTGTACCCCATAGAAGATCGCTAGTTTTCGGCGACTCCTGGTCACACTCGGCAACAACCCGAAGTACCCATTTGATGTCTTACAAAAAGACAGGCCTATCAAAATGTTGCGGCGGATTCCTTAGGAAACGTTCTAAGCGTCACTTGGGGATATCTGTAGGCGAGACTTCTTGCTTATGTCGCAAAGTTCGAACGAGATGCCTTAAGTTTCTCGATGGTGGGAATGAAACGACATATTTCGGTCCGGAAGACCGACGACCGTTTCTGAAAACACATGCCCAATGGGCTTTTTGGTCGGATAGATTCCGAGCTTGCATAATAAGCTTATACCTTGCACAAAGAAAAGCACGAGACGAGGCTCCGAGAAACCTTTGCCTTGCTTAATTCCAGTTCGCACTTTATAGTAATCCTCGATCATCTTAGCGCGTAATGGAACTGTGAATCTATCCACGATATCGAATACCGCACCGTCGACTATAAGCTTTGAACCCACGCTATGAGAAGGAAGGCAGGTCTCCTTAGTCCACAGGCCCGATACTTTATCTGGTAAGGATCGTCAATTTTATCCGGTCAACGTCTCTCGACCAATCCTATAGAATCAGGAGTGTATAGTTAGTTCCAAGTGGTGACATGGTAAGTACTAGACTAGCAGGTACCTAAGGAATGCCGCCCAGAGATCTTGAAAGCCCGCCATCCACATGGTATAGTATATTATAGCCTGGCTATTTGCAACGAAGGACATGACGAAAGGCCCATATTGCTCCGGCCTTGTTCACCGTACAGCTCTTTTGTACAGCTGTAAGCAGCACCCGGTTGATCGCCACATGTGCGATCAGTCGCCGATCCCCCGCCCCTTGGCGTAATGGTTCGGTGTGCAGCGGCAGCACTTTTTAGCTATTTAGCGCATATTTTCGTATAAGATATTGCCCCCACTTCGCGCTTTCCCTTCTTAAATATTATATATAGGCTGCCTTAGTCATATTCCCGGGCAGCAGCCGGTATTTAACGCAGTTCTTAAGAACGAATTTAACGATGTAATTTCGAATATCGTGATTGCGGAAGCAGGGTTTATCGCTATGGCAGACAAATCATGGTTAAAGATCATTGAGGAAAATCCCATTGGAAGGGCGTCGAGGCCCTCCGCGCCTTCTTTAATTCAGTCTGCGAAAGCAGGGACCTCTCCTGCTCGCCAGACGCACTGGCTCGGCTGGTCTAAGAGCTATGTAAAAGCTTCATCGCAGTGCTCTCCTTTATCTGGTATCCAGATCTCCAGAATTTCGATTTTAATCTTTTTCCAGCAAAAGCTTCAGTGTCTCCACTTCAGCCGCAGCTCCCTTAAGAGACTGCTTTTGTCAAAAATAGGTTGAATACCTGTTATATTCCATAGCTAAGTGGCCAGCCTCCAGCTGGGGGGAACTACACATCTATATACACAAGTGGTGTGGGGCGCCATTGCTCCTATTCTAACAGCTTGTAAATACTTGGAGGTCCCAATCATGTATTCCAAGTATTAGAGTGCTTGGCACCAACATTGCATTAGAGATCTCCTGCCCGTATTTTCGGTGATTGCCAGAAGCGGCAGTTCAGAATAGGGGTCGGAATAGGACTAAGAACTCCCACACCTTCTGTGTACGTACAGTTATGTAGTTCGCAAGCCTTCTAGGCTGACTACATAGCAGACATCGGGCTGGTATTCAGCCTGTCTTTGGGCAGTGCTTATGATTGTTGGGCTCAGAGCTGTATAAGGAATCTTCACCCGTAAAGCAGTCCGATTCCATTCGAAAGTCTCTGGAGAAGTGGGGTTTCTTCGTCCGGCCGCCGTTTAGACCCTGACGAATAGCAACTACAAACACCTGCGGCAATGCTATATGTTTCATTCTTATAAACAATTTAGTAATGCGGGATGGCTGTACCATAGTAGTAGAGGAGGGTGACGACCTGCAACATTGAGCAGGCTGAGGGCCTATTTCAAAACCTTGTGCATTTGCGCCCCGTCGCAGTGCGGTCTCGTATTGCAGTATTGCTAAAATTAATACCGGCAGTCTTTTGACAAGCCCAACTTTATTTCGCATGCTCAGCGTAGCTTTTTCTTGTAGGGCCTTAATCAAGAGCGAAAGGGGGATTGGTTAAGCCTCGTTATGGTGAAGTCAGAACGTAACATCGGGGGACCTTCAGCTTCCCATGCCAGTTGCACAACATATTTATATATTTAGCCCCGCCTTGCTATAGCGCAGTCCGAATAGCTCCTTGCACTGATACTAGCTTCGTCCATTGCAGTGCCTTAATAACTTAAGGGATACGAACCATAAAGGATGGTTGTAGATGCCTGGCCCGATCGACACGTTCTTGTGTCTAATATTAGCAGTTTCAATATATACCGCAATCTGCAATATAACACGATTACATTCAGGAAGTGCATGCTGAAAGGTCGATTCTATTTCTATCTTTATGGTCGCAACGGATTTCGGTACCCAAGGCTGTCATTACACAAGCCTATATACTATTCCTTGTATTAAAGAGGATCCTCTCTCCGGTTAAAATCGAGTAGATCCATGCTTAATATTCTCTACCAGATCCCGTCCTATACTTCGATAGCATTCCAGGCCCTTACTCACTGCCCGATAGCCGTCATGAATTCGCAACCAAGTACCGGTGGGGACCCAGCCGACCAATTTCCGATCTACCTCGGTCTTTGGACTAACTGGTCTCGTGGTCGGATTATGGGGGCTACATTGACTCTCAAACAAGCTGATGCCAACCTCTTGATTTCATTTGTTGCCATCTTCGTCTCTTTCGTGGCAGCTCGTTTCTGGAGAATCCTTTGTTTCGCCCTCCATCGGTTATATTCCTCATCTCGGCCGGAAGACGCTATCCATCATCAATGCCAGGCAATCTTACGCAATTGTTATTCTGCTGAAGATGGCGTTAGGTTGCTTGCCCAGTTGCTATGGATTGGCCGTCGCTCGCAGAAACGTTTCCGGTTAATCTTGACTGCAACTTCTGCTATCTTCTGTATCGGGATCTTCACAGCCGCCGGCGGGTTTTCTTCACGCATTTCCAGCGCAGTTAGTAACGAAGTGTTGATCCAAAGCGTAAACTGTGGATATATAAAACACCCATCAGGACCCACCCATTCTGGTGTTAGGTCCTACAATGCTGAGAGAGTCGACAACGCCGCCAACTATGCACAGCAATGTTATTCAGATCATACTGCAGGCTTGCTTGACTGTGGGCGATTCATTAAGAAAAAACTTGCCGCTTCCATGAACACAATGGCGAATTGTCCTTTTAAAGAGGAAATATGTCAACGAAATACTTCCAATTTACAACTTGATACCGGTTACATCGACAGCCACAGTGATCTAGGCTTAAATACCGCTGGCCAAAGCATCCAATGGAGAAATATCCTCCATTGCGCGCCGCTGGTTACACAAGGATTTACTAGCCAGAAGACCACCTCTATTGGGAACTTGACACTTTACAACTACGGCCCTGATCCGGAAGGCGTTATTAATTATACGTACGCAGCTCAATCTGTGGAATCCAGGTACTCATTTGTTAGGTCTCCCGATACGCGGGTGGGCACTGGGGCTCACGAGATAGAGTAAGTTTCACAGTATAAACCAATCTCTCAGCAACTATAATACATTAAAAGTCCCTTAAAAACCTATTAATGCTAATTATGTACAATTACAGGGTGTTTACAGCTGGTGTGAAAAACAAAACGACGTATGCCACGGTAGCGGATTTCCTACCAATTCATTCCATTTTTCGAGAGGATGCGGATACTCTCCTCCTTTTGCTAATCAGAGATGGAGTCACCTATTCGGAGCCAGTTAAGGATAATTGGTACCGCACGTCTGAAACTGCGTCAGAGCTCATATACTATGCACCAAATGAATCATCCACAGCGTCAATCTATCTTCCTTTGGAACCAGCTTCGCCTCTCGGCTGTGTTGATCAGTACCAATTTTGCCGCACTTCGTTCAACGACGACGTTAGGCATTGTGGATCATTGGCCAGCTTTCGCGATGCAGTCGCTGAGCTTGCTTTATTATCGGATTCTAGTTATACGAACCTGGCAACCGATAACGCCACGACACCCCAAGAAGCCCTTTTTATTTACTTCATGAGTGCTTTTAACGGCGTGAGATTCATTGATTTTATTTTAAACCAACTTGGTCAAAATGGACTGCAGTCGCACAAAACATTATATTCAGGCTGGCAAGGATCAATACCATCAAATCAATGGCAGCTTGACGTAGCACATTGGTTCGATATCTCAAATGCGGCTACACAGGCTGCGTTTATTGGCATGCCCAACGGCCCATCTGATCACCAGCTTTTACAGTACCAGGCCAATTTCACGACGGCGGAGCTCTCCAAATTGTGTAACAGTCAAGTATGTTATCCCTGAACTACATATATCGCTACTTGCTTATTGAGAAACGATATTCTTTTTTACCTACAAGCTGACCAATTTTCAGAAAGTCCGAAATTCTGCATATGCATCGCTAAGCGTCTTTGGCCTGTACTTTACGTTCGTTGTCGGTCTTCTTATCACGCTTATATCTTATCTTCTGGAGCCCATATGCGACTTTCTTTATAAAAGAAAGCGGTACGATCAATACGCGTACTTGGAATGGACCAGCAACGCAACTTTACAGCTACAACGCATGGCGCACGAAGCAGTCGGCTACGGGACCTGGGTTAAAGGTACAGATCTGGTTCCGGCTACAGAACCAGGCGAATTGCTGGGCCAACTAGACATCACCAACTTAGAACATCCTGTTCTTCAGTCTCTTCCCAACCATACTAGTACCTCCGACACTGCCCAGTCTACCGGCGGGGCTGCCGAGCCTACTCTGGAGAAGAACAAGATATCACAGACAATGGAGTCTCTTGGTCGACCTTCCGACTCCGATCGCGAAGCAGACAGAAGTACGCTGAATGTTGGCTCTCAAACACCAGACACCGAAGAACAGGCTCATGGCAATGATGGGGTATCAAGAGAACCAGGGTCTACCGAGCAAGAGCCCGTCGAGGAGCAGATAACTGAGCCTATCAGAGCCACCAGGACAGATTCCCCAACCACTCAGTAGCGGACCTGACATTAACTATATATGGAGGCTAAGTTGATCTCAGGGTTCCCGAGCGGTGGGTAGGCTCATGGTATCAGTTGAGCCGTATACCGAATTTAGGTTTGAGACCCCGGGCGGGGCCGGGGGGCGGGGGGGTTGAGCGGATTATGAATTGCTATGACCTTATGATATCAGGGGCTACTATGCTCAAATTGCAGCTGTGGCGAAACCACAACAGGCGTCTTTCATATGTCTTGGCTCTTAGAGTTTTAGATATGTCATGTTAGTGTTGAGAATATTTTTTTAATCTTGCTTGGACTAAGGTTCATTTCAAAAAGGAGTTCAACAATGCCCAGTCTCGTAGTCCAAGGGCGTCCATGACCCAACGGAGAAGTAGTTAGGGGTTAAGATGATGCCACTGGGTAACCACAAATTTAAAAAAAATTTGTTTACATCTGAGACCGCGTGGAACACTAGCTATACCTGGTGGGAAACCCACGAGTCTCCCTTAGAAAACACGCAGATAGAACAATTAAGGTACAGTGTAGCGAAGGGAGTTTATACACGATATATTGAAACTAATGCGAGTTGGTTTGGTCGAAGTAGTATGCTATTTTTCGACACATCCGTCTTATCTTCCGCACATCGTGGATAATGCGTGGCCGTTCTTGAACCGTCCGGGCGATCCTGAACCCTTTCAAGTGAAGAGTCTCCTGTCCATTGTATACAAGGAGATAGCAACTCGGCAGGGCGCTTGGTGTGATCTCGGAAGTTTTCCCCTGAGAAAATGTACAGAGAGATCCCTAAAACTATGATGAGAATGAGGGATATGCCTGGACTAGGTTTTAAGAACATTCAGGGGTTGAATTTCCCCCCAAAGGTGCTGTTGGCTCTGACGGACCTTCGGCAGAATTCACAGAGATTCTGGGACTCAACGGAGAGCAGGTAGTCACTGTTGAGCGACTTGTAATTATAACCGCTTATAATGTCATTACCCTTACGATGACTGCTTGACTAGTCCTCCATTCTAAGTCTTTGGATTCTTGCATCCAGCCCAGTCCCAATATCTATGCTATTGCTCCTTACTTTCTGGATTACAACGCTGAACAAGCGGTCACTGACGTTGCCGCAGGGCTGCAGTAGTCTAGATCGTTGCCGCAACATTACCAAACGCTAATAGTGGTAAGTGCTGGAGAAATATGATAGATGTACATATGGTCTAACTATTTGGATCAGAATCTGTCCTGAATGGAGGTGAATTATATATGGAAGGCTTCTTCCTTGACTGATCAATAAAAGGGAGCCAGCGTCTTTTATTTCTCTTATTGCTATAGCCTGGTGATAGTTCCCGACCTGCACCCGATTCACAGATGGTCGCCTCGAGTAAGGGCTTTAACAGCTTGAGCACCCGCATGAGGGAGTTCGGAAGATCAGGTATCCCGTAACCAGTCACGGTTGTATCCAAAGCCCAGTCGTCTCTCCCCTTCGTTTTTCGGTAAGAATAGCACCGCAACCGCAAGCAAGATGCGTACATTCCTCCGAACCCCGGTGCTCGTCTCGGCGGCCCTCACGGCAGACCTGTTCCTCGAGGTGCGCGACACAGGTCTCGAGACGTACCTGCTTCTGAGGGAACCCAGCCGCTGCTCAAGGATATGCGCGCCATCCCTGACTTCGAGTTCGCCGCCCGCGACTACCTGGACGACAAGCAGTATTCCTACTACCGGGCCGCCACGGCGGACGAGTGGAGTGAGTTTAAGCGCATCTCTTATTTGAACTACTAGACACGTGAATTGTGTGTATGAGAAGGAAGAAGGGTCCCAGATGATGCTAATTTGAATTTCGGAAAACGCTACCGGAACAATCTCGAAATCTGGACGAACGTCAAGTTCCGGCCCCGTCACCTCAGGGACGTGACGAAGGCGAACGAGACCCTGGCGTAAGTGTAGGACATAACCTATTTGTAGTATTCCGAGCTAAGGGGCGGTTTCAGGACGACGGTTTCGGGGTACAACTTCTCCGCCCCTATCTTCATCGCCCCGGCCGCCCGCGGAGGCTATGCGCACGAGCGCGGCGAGCTGAACTTCGCGGAGGCCAGGGGCGAGGAGGACATCCTGTACTGCGTGAGTAGCCCTAGAGGTACTAAACTGCAGATCCAGTCCCCGGCTGACTCGTCTACCTATCGAAGGCTGCCGTGTACGCCTCCAAGACCATTGAGGAGATCGCCCCAGCGAAGAGCAACTCGACGCTCAGCGGACCCCAGGTCCTCTTCCAGCACGTCCGTTGTCTCTCCCTCCGGCCGCAACGGCCGACTCCAGCCAGCGCGGGGGTTGCGGTAGCAGAGGCGCTGACGCATAAACACGCAGATCTACACGAGCGGGAACCTCTCCGTCATGTGGAACATCATCCGCCGCGCAGAGAAGTCCGGCGCGAAGGCTCTCGCGTGGACGATCGACGCCCCCGCCGCCTCGACGCACCACCGCGCCGCGCGACATGGCGCCACCAATGCGTATGCCATATTTCATCAGCAAATCCTCCCCCCTTTCCACCACTTCCTGCCTATTGCCGGTTCCGAAGTCTAGTTAAAACCTCAGCAACTAACACCCACAACGAGGTAGCAAGCTAACCGAACCGCGCCTACAGCAACGCCGTGACTACGGCGCTGACCTGGAACATGTACGAGCAGATGACGAACCACAACTCGCTCCCAATCATCCCCGAAGGGCATCGCGACGGTCGAGGACGCGCTGGTGGCGGTGGAGAAGGGCGTGCCGGCGATCTACACCAGCAACCACGAGGGGCGGCAGCTGGACCATTCGCCGTCCCCCCTCGAGATCGCATACGAGATCCGGCGGAACGCGCCCGAGGTCCTCCAGAAGGTCGAGGTGCTCGCCGACAGCGGCGTGCGTTGCGGCAGCAACGTGATCAAACTGCTGGCGCTCGGCGTCAGGGCCGTCGGGCTGGGACGCCCCTTCATGTTCGCCAACACGTACGGCGTCGAGGGCGTCCGCAAGGCCATCCGGGTCCTGAAGGCGGAGATCGCCGCCGACGCCGCGCAGCTGGGGCATCCACGACGTCCAGAACATCCCCATGAACTTCGTAAGTCGTTCTCCTCCTTAGACCCCCTCTCTCCCCGTAGTGAACGCCTTCGTAGAATTATACCTAGACTAGATGAGAGAAGACGGCGGCGGCTGACCTGAGAATAGCTGAACGCGCGGGTGCTGGACGAAGCCGTCCCCCTCATGGATCAGTGATGGTGGTAGCTTCTTCCGGTGAGTACGACAGATGAATGCTGTGGGTATCTCCTCTTTCATGTATACCTGTTGCGTATTTTATGCGCCGAGTTCACTTCCACTTCTTGTATATTATTGCTACAGGGACCAAATCCGCATACAAGCTCAGTACATGAATGCGTATTCGCTTTTGAGAAATACATGAATGTCAGTCGTATCCGGGTACCGACCTCATCTTTTAGAGTTCCCTTGAGTTTATTCGTGATCTAGGTACCCCTTCTATCGACACGATATGAAAGTACCAAGACCGGCTTCAACAACATGTAAAACCCCTACTCTCTCTCCTCCAATCGCACAAGGCACCATCTCCCCTTGTTTACAGCCGGTGGTACCTGCAACGGCGGCAAGCCATGATGTGGCACTGCCGGCACTCATAGATAAAGAGGGGCATCTCATCGCCGCACTCCTCGCACGCGCGCGGCCCACGCCGGCCCCGCCAGAGCTCGTGCTCACACTCGTGATTGGCGACGAGGTGCTGCATGAGCCTCTCGAGCCTCGCGTCGAGTTCCTCTTCTTGTTGCTGCCTAGCCGCCGTTTCTACCGGCAGTACCACCTCCTCCCTGGGAGCCGCCGTCGCTTCTGCCGGTAGTACCACCTCCCTGGGAGCCGCCGCCCCTCTTACCGGTAGTACCACCTCCCTAGGAGCCGCTGGTGCTTCTGCCGGTAGTACCTCCTCCTCCTCCCCGGGTGCCGCCGCCGCCGCCGCCGCCGCGGCGCCTCCGTCGTCGCGATCCCGATCCCGATCGCGGGCATCAATCTGCTGGGCGCGCTCGAGGAGGCGGTGCTCGTCCCAGTGGTCGCACTGGCACGTCTTCCACCGGGAGCCACAGACGTAGCAGAATTGGAACCCGCAGCGGCAACTATATAGTGCCACGTGGAACGGGGTAAGTAATTTAACTAGCCATGCTTTTTCCCTCTCCAGAAAAGACTATGGTGCGTCTATTCTATGTATATTGGACGGGGGGAAGAGAGAGAGAGAGAGAGAGGAAGGAAGAAGATAGCGGAAACTAGGTATGTAAACTTACGTCATGTGGTTGCAACCCATGTTGAGCTCCACCATGCCCCAGCAGTTCTGGCAGCGCTGCCAGCCCTGCTCCCTGGCGAGCTGGATGACCTGTTGGAGTTGCACGTCGTTGGGGCAGTCGCCGCCGCCGTGCGCGGCGGCCTTGCACTCGGTGCAGGTCCGCGCGCCGCACTCGCCGCAGCACGCGGCGACCGCTGTGCCGCCTTCGTCTCCGTCGTCGCGGACGTACCGCGCCGGCGGGCCGAAGGCCCGGCAGCGCCCGTTGTGGCAGTAGGTGCGGTTCGGCGTCGAGAACTCGACGGCCTTGCGCCGGAACCGCTGCGCCACGTCGGCGTCGAGGAAGACGAGGTTCTGGTGCAGCGGGATCGGCTGCCTGCAGCACCGCGGCGGGAACAGCGTCTCGTCGACAGTGGCGCCCTCGAACAGCCGGCTGAGGCACCCCCGGCAGTACTCGTGCCGGCACGGGGCCCGCGCCAGCTCCGCGAAGTGCTTGCGCTCCCCGCAGGCCTCGCAGTTCCGCTTCTGTTGTTGTCGTGGTCTCGACCTGGCCGGCGGCGGCGGACGTCGAGACGCGGCCCACGCGGAGCTCTCTGGCTGCTGCTTCTGGCCTGTCGTGGCTGTCTGCTCGTCGTCGCCGCTATCGATGTCCTCATCCCCGATGCCGGTGACGTATATGCACGATAGCTTGTCGAGGAAATCGTCCTCGTCTCCCAAGGCTTGAGGGACGTCGTGCGGTTGTGCATCCGCTGGTACGACCTGTCCGTTGCTGAGAGCAATCGAGAAGTCGTGGTCGCTTTGGGCCCGCCGCTCGTCGTCCCGCAACCGCGCAAGAGCATCGCTATCGGCCCGGATCGCTTGCTGGATGCTCCTGGCCATCCGTCTGTCCATGGCGACTGCCTCCGCGTTCTGTAGCTCCTCTAGAAGGAGCTTGAAGGCCAGGTCCTGGTCCGTCTCCGCGCCCTCCGGCTGTTTCCCTTTACCTTGGGCCGCATCTATTGCTACCTGGCCATCTTCCTGCAGGAGCTTAATGATGAGGACGATGTCTTCATCGTCCATCTGTGAGAAGGTCGTTACAGCGTCCATGGCTGGGCTGTATCGTGGGTGGCATATACGAGTAACGGGACGTTTGCCGAAGGAATGCGCAGTGTCTCAGAGAGAAGAGTGCTAGAAACAGAGGTCTGACCGCCTAGGTGGGTGATGATGTGCGTTTCTTTCCCCAGGGAAGTGTCGAATCTAACCTTGCCGAAAAATATGAGGCCCCACAATATCGCGGGGACACTATTAGTCCTCATAGGAAGCTCGAGCTCGTTTGCGCCACCTCTTCCTCATTCGCCAACTATTAGTCCTCGTAGGAAACTCGAGCTCGTTTGCGCCACCTCTTCCTCATTCGCCAACTGTCACCTCCCCCGATAAGCTACCAATATTTCAGGGGGCCGGCCAATGCGGCCTCCCGCATGAGCTTTTCCTTGTTTTGAAGGGTAAGTCGATCTCCCCGCCCCGGGCCCAAGGCAGACGGATACGTTTAGGTAAAACCCAAATGACTCTTTCATCGATGAAAGTATTTGGTAATCTGTTTCTTCTATGTCAGGGAGTGCCATTGCGGAGCCTTATCCCACCAGACTCCTGTGTTTTTTCTCTTTGCTTTCGTTATAACATTGTCCAAGACCTCTGAGATATGCACGGCTTCTCATTTCTATGGCTCCTCGCACATTATGACAGAAAAGTGTAGAAGCCGAATACCTTAAAAAATCATGGCAAGATGAGGTCAGTGCCGGAACGAGCCGACCCCTGGCACGAATGTACTGTGCTCTGTAGGGGGTTCAAAGCATCTCCTTGGGAGCTCTGGTGTGGTCTCCTTAATCCGGTATGGTCTTCTCTTGGAAGCGCCCTGGTCTCTCTCTCCTCATTTGCCAGAAATTATCCCGAATTGATATGTAGTAAGCGTGTTGGTTCGCTAAGAGAAGAAAGAACCCAACTCTCAGAAAAAGATAAACCGAACTTCGAAAAGAAACATTATGAGATCCGTGCCGCATCGTCTTGACCATCAATCCTTATGAAACGCTCCTGGACTGATCCCACTCCAACCCTCTCAAACGTTCCCCCTTCCGGATGCATCGCGCTTTTAGTGACAAACAGCACGTAATACTTCCGTTTACCACCCCTTCCTAACCACTCTCTCCCCATTATAGCACACCGTACGTCTGTTAAGGCATCCGGTGGTTGAGTGTCAAACCACAGATGCCCAACTTCCTCGTCCTTCTCGTCCCGTATAATGTGTATCGGGCCCTTAGGTTTGATCCCGCAATTTTGGAGCCGTCTCACCCGAGCTTCCAACATACAGTTATCGTCTCGCGGCTTGCCGGCCGCGTTGCTCGCCTTGTCCTCAATAAATCGAACGCTCTTCTCCCGTTCAACTCCCCAAAGCTTCCTGTCAATTTCCAAATACTTAATCGGCCCGCGATATGCCATCCAAGACCACGATGGAACAGCCTTATCAGCCGCGTAAGATATCCGCGCCAGGGGAATATCCTGCGACCGTTGCCACAGGAGACTTCTGTGGAGGTAGGATTGAAAGATACCGTATCTAACATCGGTACCGAAAGCCCCAGCCAACGCAATGGCTAGTGAGTCGATCGCAACGGACCTGTCTGTTTCCTCTGTAAGGCCTAGCTTCGAGTAATCCGCAAAGAGGGATTGAAAAAGCTCGATTGTAGCTTCCCGATTACGTATTATGACAGAGCTAGGAAAATCTGGGTCACTTTGAAAAGATAGTTTTCCACTAATTTTGATAGAAATTAGCAAGCTCATTAAAAAGTAGTCGGTGGTCATAAAGAAAAGCGAAATATAAAGATAATAAGCAGTTGGTGATCATAAAGAAAAGCGAATTGTAAAAACAATAAGCGGCGCGCTCGAGTTGAGTTCTCTGTGGACTTACTTGCGCATATATGTAAGCGTTTCGCAACGGACCCCACCGCCACACTCCCAATATGTTTGCCTGTTCGTAAAATGGATCGTTCGGCGTGACAAGGCCCGTTCCTGTAACACCCATGCCCGCTTATTCAAGACACCCTCCTCTACGTCGCCAGGGAAATCATCGATAGACGTGCAAATGTAGACTTTGCCGTGTGAGGACGTGGGCACTGTCACATATTGCTGATGTTCCACCGGCCGGTTAAGAAATCCTTTGGTTGAGTCTTCGGCGGAGGTGGCAGCAATCGTACAGTAAGCATTCCTGAAAACTGTCTCCATCTTCTTGGCTTCGGTATCCCAGTCCCCCCCCTGACCTTGTATGATACAAAGCGAGTCGATCCAAAGGTATCGCTGGCCGAGTTCTCGAGTGACTCTGATTGCATCTTGAAATGTCTGCGGCAGTTGTTCAACTGAGAATCCTTGCGTCCTCCTATGTTTCTCGTTCTTGCGGTTAGTACACCAACTGTCTTTCTGTCCTTCCGTTAGCTTGCCCCAGCAATGGGACAGAGCAAAGTAGTGTTCTCCCTGTCTCATTTTGTCTGTCGAAATGAGGCGTACGGTACGGCCATCTCCAGCATCAACGACCCGGGTTGGCATTAGAGCAACATTAGGCTTGGGACAGCATCCACCATATCGTGAGCATTTGCCCTCGTCACAAAGTCGGAGCCACTTCCTGATTAGCTTGAAATGGCTTGGGCTACCCGATTGTAGAAATTCGGGAAGTCCAATTTGGATTGACTGCAACCGCCTAGAGTCGTCTGGGGGTCATTCCAAAGAATTAGCTATCTATTCCAATATCTTCAACGACCAAAGCAGTATCACACACCTGGCACAGCGCAGATCCGTACGTAGCGACGGGCCTCCAGAAGTTGTATATTGATCTCCTCGGTCTTGTTTTTAAGGCGTTTGGAGAGGATTTGACAGAGAACACAGTCGTCCTTTGGATCATGTAACGAAGAGAGAGTGATTCGTAGGTTGATGTTGAGACAGCGATTGCATAATTTGCAATGGGCTTCACGATTAGGGGTCAGACCTAACTGAATTTCTGCTGCGAGTGGCGCTGAGAATGCATCGTCAGATGGGTAGATCCATATGTTCCTGGCATACTGGATTGTTCATTTACATCAGCGTTACATACTAAACATTACACAAATGTATGGGCTGACTTTACAGCCTGGCAGAACAAAACAGACAAGGTCAGCCATGTAATATGGTTAACACAATGATACGTACGTACTAAAAGATAGTATTAGCAAAGATATGCTCCGTTTTATCAGCGTAGCAATACTTACTCTCTATATTACCAAAAAACGCCGGGGTCAGCAGCCATATAGCACCATATCGCCGGCGTAGCAATACTTACTCTCTATATCACCAAAAAACGCCGGGGTCAGCAACCATATAGCACCATATCGCCGGCGTAACAATACTTACGTCCTATATC